>OY856410.1:57694598-57709598 GCA_963693085.1 Alisma plantago-aquatica
TGTCAATCCTTGATTTCTCTCTCTAGTGTGTTCTACAAATTTTTATAATTAGACTTTAAAACATATTTCTCCTTTGCAAAACACTCAGAAAATGCCTAAAAATGTATTTTTCCTGTAGCACTTGCAATTATCTTTCCAAAACATATTTATATTCCAAATTTGGAGTGCTCGCTCCCCTCGCTCTGGTGATGAGGGTGTAGCCTCTCCGTGCGGCGGCAGCTTGGGGGAGGGGCTTGGGTAGCCGGTGAGCACCAGCCCACTCCCCCGAGGCTTTCCTCGCCCAATGGTGAAGTTGGATCGTTGGCTAGGTGGCGGTTTTTGCTCATCTCCTCCTTCGTAACTGCCCCGACGGCTCCGCGCTCCAGAGGACGGGTCCCGCAATAGGTGGTGCTTGCAGCGGTGGTCTGTGGAGCGTCTTCTTCAAGCCTCACCAAGGTGGTTGTGGTTTCTCCTTGGTGCCTCCCTGAGGCCAAGTCGACCTTCTAGGGGCTTCGATGCCTCCGTTTCCGACCCAACTGCCTTAGGTCTTTTCCCCGATTATTCCTGATGCGTTCTGTTTCAACATTTTTTTTCGTTTATCACTGATTTGGTTATTGGTTAGTGTAGTTTTTTCTGCCACTCAGTCACCAGTCTCTTCAGCATTTATCTCTTATTGTTTGCAGGTTGTGTTATCCTCTCCTTCAGTGAGAGTTTTGAGTCCCTAGCTGTGCTAGGTCTTTCTTCTGAATTGGTGCAATTTTCATTGCTTTTGTCTTATTGATTTACTGGCGGTGGAAACCTCTAGTGGTATTCTCTCCCGGTGGCAGAATACATCCCTTCATTGCAAACTTAGGTTGAAGGAATCCCATTTGAAAAGTTGTTTGAATCAGCTCCTTAGTTTAGGGATCAATGCAGAAGCGTTTTATTCTCATTCCAATATGAGTGTTGGGGGTGTGTTGATTCTATACTGGATTGATGTATGCTCTTTTAGAGGTATTTATCTTGGTTGTAGATGTTGTACGGCTTATGAGTAATGATATTTCTCCAATTTGTTCAAAAAAAATTCCAAATTTGGAATTTATATGTGGAAGTTATGACTGTTTTGGTGAGAGGTATATCAGACTCTATGGGAAAACGTGAGGCTACGTTTTCTAGTTAATTGATCAGTCAATTAAATGCCAAAATCACCGTAAAATATGCCTTTTCTATAGCCAATAAAGTTATCTTTTCATTCCATGCTTGATCTTAAAATTCCGCCTTTAGACGTAAAAGATATGGCTATTTTGGTGACGGGTATCTCAGACACTACGGGAATATTTGAAAAGCCTCATATCTTCATCTTTTATTATCTCAATTTAAATACTTCGATAATTTCTGAAAATTAAGAGAAATCTCATAAGAATTTTGGAAGAGAATATTGAGAAGATGAAAGTTCTATTTATTTCTGAATTAAGCTAAAATTAATAATAAAAAGTCCTAATTAATTATTCTAAATGAAGCAAAAATTAGAGATGAATACACATTCATCAAAATACCCCAAACTTAAACTTTTCTCATCCCGAGCAACATTAAAATAAAAAAATACTTCCAAGACATACTCTCAACCTATCATCCTCACTCTTCTAACAACCACTTGATTCCTTCCACCAAAATATGGCCAAGCGACCCTGAATTCCTAAATTCATAAAAGTGACTTTTATATTTCCTACTTCACAAACTTGCATTTACTCAAGACCTGCAATAAAATTAGTTTTTATTTCACCTTTACATTTGGTACTCCATAATTTTTTTTTTAAAGTTTGACTCAAGAACAGGGCTAATTTTGGATGGTTGGGGTTTTTGTAGTTTTCCCCTGGGTAGAAAATTGGAGTGAAGGAGGTATGGAAGAAGAATGGTCTCTCCTCTATACGACTCGAGACCTTTTTATTTAGTGGACATGCAGTTACATTGATCACATTTTTTCTTTGATTTTTGGTGATACACCCAATTGCGTGGGTATGGAAGAAGTGGAAGAGGGGAAAGGGTGCCACCCCAAACTTAGCATTTTAGGCATTATTGGCATTTTATTTTCTTTTTGATGAATGGAAAGATTTGGAAGTGGTGGAAGAAGAGTAGAAGAGATTGTTCTTGCGCAACACTTTTTTTATTTTCATCTTTCTTTAATGAGTACCATGCATTGGTTCAACTATTACCGAATCATGTGAAAAATCAAGAAAATTTATACAAGTTGTACATGATAAGAAAGTATCACTCTTGAATACTATCAGTCCTCTATGGCTTGCCATCTTTTCCAAGGAGTGATTATTATTTGAGGTCCTAAGTGATAGGAGGATTTCTAGTCATGAAACTTTCGAAATTTTAGTTGCAAGGCGGTCACATCATTAAGGGGAGTATTTTGACAAATGATCATATCAAGGCCGACTAGAAAAAGGGCAAACTAGAAAATTGAAAATTTTAGCAAATTTTTAAAAAACTAAACTACATAACATAGTGAGAATTTGCAAAAAAAGTAAGATAGAGTGGGTGGAAGGAGTATGTACCACCCACCTCCACCCTAAATTTAAGATTTTTCTCATCCTGAGCAAAACTTAAATCCAGAATGGAGGGAAGAAAATTACTGGGATCACCAGAAGGTCCTGGTAGCTCAAAACATGTCCAGCTGAAGGAGATGTTGATGATGGTTGTAACTTTGAACAAAGGAGCTTCATGGTACACCTAACGGATGGGTGGTCATGGAAGCTTAAAAAGGCTTTCATAATGTCTTTTGCCTCTCACTCCTTCCAAAAGGATCCACACATCTTCCTTTAGCAGTAAAGAAAATGTCGAAGATGGATGTGGATTGGGGGAGGTTGGTAACACTTACAGTGTCAGATATGCAAGGTCAGGCAGAGGATCTGGCTCAGGTTTCCCCCCGTCATATTGACCTACATATAGGATAATTGGTGGTGATATGAAAGAGACAACTACATTTAAATCAGCATGATAAATGTTTTTGCTTTGCTCAAAATTAATGCAATCAACCTTGGGATGGATGGGATTCATGGTTGATATAGCATGTAACTCTAGTTCCTTTATGCAAGGAGTTCCCACGGGTTCATGGGGGATAAAAATGGGAACATATTCCTTGTAGCCAGAGGAAGGGGGCATGTGGACCTCATCTAAGGGTTGTGTCTCTTCTTCTAAATCAGTTGTGCATGGAATGGAAATTGGTTGTGACAGAATGTGAGGAATCATTTTGTCAAAGGGGGTTAGATGCTTATTATCCAAAATAGACTCAAAATAAGGGTATTGATTTTTGATGTTAATTGGATTGTTGTAAGTGGTGGAGGGAGTTGTTGGATTTTCATATTGACTCTCCTACTTCGACTTTTCATATTCAAGTAGTAAAGTCTGTAAAGGAAAGATAGGGATACTCATGTCCTCACCGCATGCAAAATATGGCTCTATTGTTTGTGCTATTTCTTCAGGATCCGACATATATGATACAAAAATAGGATCATCGTCATCGTCATCACTAGGAAGAACCATCTTGGGTTGCTCAATATATATAGGGGGAGTTTGTGATTGATCCTCTAGTAAGGTAGCTAACATGGTTTGACTAGATTCAAGTTTTGCTAGTCCTTCTGCTGCCATCTTTTCTAGGTCCTTAAGTCTCTCTTCGAATTCAAGATTAAATTGCATTTCACCATAAGATTTATACACCCTAAAATTTTGGCCATCCTCACCACACTCCTCATCGTGTCCTTGGCCATAGCACCCCTCATATTGTTTTGGGTGACATTGCTCCTCATAATAATCTCCAGAAGATGGTGGATTGTAATTTCCATTGCGTCCATCTTAGTAAAAAGATTCAATATTATAAGGTGTCACCAATTCATGAGGAAACATATTTGAACAATCTATATTTTGGGTTTGGGCTTCTAGCAGGGCAGTTAAGAAGGCTTGGCTGGTTTTTAGCTTTGTTTCTCCTTCTACTGCTATCTTCGCTAGGGACCTAAGTCTCTCTTCTTGTTGAGGATTACATTGGGTTTCATAAAAATGTTCATAACCCCAAGGTTTTGTTGGTTACACCCCACAAAATTTTGTTGATCATATCCCCCATTAAAATATGGATAGCAAGGTTCCCCATAATGGTTCTCAGAAAAATGTGGATTCACATTGTACCCACCAGGATGAAAGGGTTCACAATTAAAAGGGGTGCTATCATAAGCATGGGGTAGAGTCGGGTAGGAAAGAGATGTATGATTGTAAAGACCACAATAATAACATTGTGGAGGATATTGGGATGCCCACTCCATTTAAAAAGATTTTTTTTTTTACAATTCAAAAAAGAACTAAAGATTTGTACAAGACCATAAATTAAAAGGAAAAGCTAAGGGATTATGACACAAGGTTAAAAATTACAAAACTAACTAAAATTACAATTTTTTACAAACTAGCGCATTTGCAGAAAAAATAGACTACCGGAAAGGAAACTCAGTAGAAGGAGTAGTACTTCCGGAATGTTACTTAGAAAGCATATAATAATAAAAAAAAGTTTTTCAAAAGGTTTTTGGGGGTTCGAGAAAATAATCTATTATCCCCAAAAACGACGCCAAATTGAAATGCGTCGCTTAACACACCAATCACTAAGATTGTTAATCCTAGAGTTTAAACCTTTTAACTTTCTGATTAAGGCTAGTATAGAAAGGGTCGAATCCCAAATGACAACTTTTTGAGATTATTTCTTCTTAACCCAATTGTTTGAAAAACTAATTTTATTTATTTTTGGTATTTTCAGATTTAGAATGAGAATTTAAAAGTCGGTTTGGGTGATGATTGATTACACTAAGAAAGAAAATTGTAGAAATTAAAGAAGCACTAAACAAGAATTTTATTTGCCCTGCAAAAAAGGCAAATAAAGTTTATTGTTAGCACGAGAAACTATTGTGAATTAAAAAGACTAAAAACTAAGACAAACAAGACAGTCGGTGGTTGAAATCGAAGGAAGAGAATCGAGACTTTAAGAGTTTTCACCACCTTAACCATTGCAAGAAAATGAATTAACAATTAATCAACAAATAGGCGACGACATGTGAATCATAAAAACCCACAAAAGATGAACTCCACATGAACCCATTGGTCCTGATGCTCATGTTTTCTAGTTCGTCATCTAAGAAGAGATAAATCTACGGTAAGATCAGAATCTCTATGCGAATTGGTTTAATCATTCTAAACTTGGATTTCCATGGTCATTTCTATCTGAGTTAACATATACATCTAAGCAAGTAATTACTTTACTAGATCATTGATTAAATAAACCAATCACCATCTAAAGAAGTCGATTAAATCCGATTCGATCAAACCATGGCTATGGGGCTATTTCCCTTGTCTCGATAAGGAACTACTCGCTCATGATTGAGGAGAAGGGGGGGACAGAAGAAGAAAGTACCTTGTCCATAGTCTAGCATAAAATATGAAATTAATCCTTATGCTAGAGACAATGAAATGGCCAGGACATTAATTCCTTTCTCCAGAACTAAAGAAAGGAGGAAAGGAGATCTGGATCTAAAAATGGAATAAAAAGAGTCAAAGAACAATCTAAGAGTGAACAATACTTCAAAAAGTAAATTACTTTATTGCAGAACTAGAAGAATACAAGATTAAGTTGCTGCAAGAATTCTAGTACAAAAGTAAAAATTCAAGATGATTCAAGAAGGAGGAAGTACCCCTCCTTTTATAGGAGAAGGAGGGGAGGAATTCCTAAGAGAATACAAAGATTTTGAGGCTATTGGAAAGACCAAAGTTAAAGAACAATGATTGCCAATCCTTGATTGCTCTCTCTAGTATGTTCTGCAGATTTTTATAATTAGACTTTAAAACTTATTTCTCCTTTGTAAAACACTCAGAAGAGGTCTTAAAATATATTTTTCATGTAGCACTTGAAATTATCTTTCCAAAACATATTTATATTTAACATTTGGAATTTATATGTGGAAGTTATGAGTGTTTTGGTGAGAGGTATATCAGACTCTGCGGGAAACGTGAGGCTACGTTCACTGGTCGCATAAAACACTTGTTGTGCTTGGGAGACCAGTGCAAATGATAATCATTTATAGAAATATGATTTATTTTTTTGATCAGTGAATTAAATTCTAAAATCACCACAAAATATGTCTTTTCTATAGCCAATAAAATTCTCTTTTCATTCCATACTTGATCTTGAAATTCCGCCTTTAGACACAAAAGATATGATAATTTTGGTGATGGGTATCTCATACACTGCGGGAATGTTTGAAAAGCCTCATATCTTCATCTTTTATTATCTCGACTTAAATACTTAGATAATTTCTTAAAATTAAGAGAAATATCATAAGAATTCTGGAAGAGAATACCGAGAAGATGAAAGTGCTATTTATTTATGAATTAAACTAAAATTAACAAAAAAGTCCTAATTAATCATTCTAAATGAAGCAAAAACAAGAGATGAATACACATTCATTAGTGAGTGTCTTCTCTATGATAGAAATTCACAATTGTAAAATACAACGAGTGATGAACTTATATATTTCCACTTATTTATAAGAATATAATTTTCTTATCATGAAACTCTTTTAAATCAAATCCAAAAATCCTAATTTATGTCATAGCAACAATTGACTATCAATTTTTATATTCTACATATTGATAGTAGTTTAGATATGGTCCATTTTCTGGCGGTCTCACCCACTATATATTTCTGGATCCACTACTGGTAGGGTGGTGTCAGAGGCATGCAATGGGTCTAAATCAGACACATTGCATGCCATTGGCACCACCCTGCAGCTCTTAGATAAGGAAGCAAGACGAAGGTCAGATTGTGGTAGACATGCGGGTGCTACCCATTTGGGTTGGGGGGTTGACCATTATCACCATTGTTCTACTTTTAGGGCTTGTGTTTACCAAAAGGGAGGGATGAGGTCCATGGAGGCTACGCACAGGGAAAAGGAGAAAGTGGGTTCGGGTTAGATATTGGAGGGGATGAGCCGATTGGCAATGGGGGGCTCGAGGATGGGAAAATCCTTTAAGGAAATTGATACGAAATCAGTTAAAGACTTTATACATGTACACCTTTTTGAAAACATATGTCAATTTTGGCCCCAATAAGCCAACCAAAAGAATCTCGAGAAAAGGTAATAGAAACGTCTACAAGGGGGCTTAGGTAGTAGCATCGTAGGTTGAGATATTAGATTTTGTCTAGGCTCAATTTTAAGTTACTGTAGGGCATTGGCATCCCTTATAGAAAGGAGGAAAGAGTATTTAAGAATGTCCTTCGGTTATGTTTGTATTGTAAAGGGATAGAAATGATGATATACTTAAATAATGTTTTCATACACGAGTATAAAAGAACAATATGTATTTTATCAAACTCACACTATATAACTAGATATTCATTGGAAAAAAAGTTAGGAGCTAAAGTTTCTTGCTGATAACCTTTATATTCATATGACACAAGCTTCTACAAAAAATGAGGGGACTGATTTGGTGGAAATATATTTTGACAAAAAAATATATTATTGGTGGAAAAATATTCACTTTGATTGAACCAACCATTTTATAATATTTTACTTGTAAATATAGTTGATTTTTATAAAACGAGTTGATTGGGGGGGGGGAATTGTTTAGTTATGTTTAATACATTATTTAGAGAAAAGCTTATCGATGATAGAGAAATATTTTTCACATAGTTTTTTTTCATGGGAAACAAATTGTTAAAGTAAATTATTTATATGACTGAGAACAAGAGCTTAGGTGGAAGTCAAATTTTTTGCATGACTTTATATTAGGAAACTAGTGCTCAACTTAATAATTATTTGGAAAGGAACCTTTTATTTGGAGGTAGACATATTCGTGGAAGTGAATAAAATATTTGATAAATAAATTTATTTGATGTTAAACACAATTTGATGGGTTCTAAGAGAGGATACTTGAGTGTTTATATCCTTCATTTATTACAAAGAGGTCTCAAATTCAATCCAACACGATAACTAAAAAGAATGATCAAAATAAAAATTAAAGGATACAATGTAGAAGTAAGTTTCATAACTGGAATGAAAGATCTTTAGACTAGAAAGTTTGTAAAAGTTATAAAAGAGTAAAAAAGAGATAAATTTATCAGAGAGAACAAACTATTGGTAGGTGTTAGAATATTAACCTATTTAGCTAATAGGTTAATTGGTCTATTTTGTTCATGGGTTTGTTGCCCATGGTCAATTCGGAATTAGTCACCTCCTTGTAATTGCCTCCTCTCCTATATATAGGATAGGGGTGTACATATATAAACAATAACATAACAATGCAATCCTATATTCTAACATGGTATTAGTGCAATAGCCTTGGAAATAGAACCCTAGCTGATGCCTCTTCCATTCTCTCTTCTCGACACCCACTCCACCCCTATCCTCCACCTCCCTTCTCTCCT
This sequence comes from Alisma plantago-aquatica, assembly GCA_963693085.1. Lineage (NCBI taxonomy): Eukaryota > Viridiplantae > Streptophyta > Magnoliopsida > Alismatales > Alismataceae > Alisma > Alisma plantago-aquatica. Next base: position 57,703,018 of record OY856410.1, read on the forward strand.
ACACAGAGAGAAACAACCAACATGGGGAGATCCCACTTGTGGGAGTCTTTCGCCTACCAGGAACATCCTAGCCACCATGGTTGTACCATCTTCCTCTTTCACATAGATCTACATCTATGTGTCGGCGTCATCAATTCCAGTAATCTCCATCTATCATTTTCAATTTATCTGAGCCTTTGGACGATGTCATCCTTCCCATCTAGATCATTATGTCAATCATCACCTTCCTCAGAGTCTATTCATCACACTGCTCCAGTCGTGCCATTAAAGCAGCCACGTCAAAATAGATCCACATTTGCCTCCTGCAACCGTCTTCACTGCCTTGTTGCCCTGCCGTCTCCAGATCAAGCCGTCGCGCCGCCCATCAAAGTGTCCATACACCGCTCCAGTGCTACACCATCTCTTAGGATCTTGGATGATGTTAATTCATGTCTAGATCCAGTCGTAATCAAAATAGGAGTCATCACTTGTCATGATCAATGGAGTACAAAATATGGTGCTAATTCCACCCACCCATCGTGTTGATTCCTGGGGTACCTTGCCTCCAGACGACACAAAAACCTATGAATATTGTGCATCAACTGATGTTGACATGACGTGTTGTCCAAATAATACGACGTGTTGCACTCCAAAAATCATCTTAATGGGGTGGAGTGTCGCTCAGATCTCAACTGACATGGCATGTTGATCAAACAGCGTAACGTGTTGCATTCTAGAAATTTTCTTGATGGTACACATCACATCAAACACGGCATGTCACATCTCTCACATGGTGTGTTGATGAAACTCTATTTTATGCCTCCAAATTTAGACACAACATGTCGCATCTTTGACACGACATGTTGAAGAAGATCTATTTTACTCCTCTGCCATCAAACACAGTGTGTCACATTCCACTTTGTGTGATGTTGGGATCATGTCATCATCGACTATTAAAGCGACACGGCATGTTAGCAACCTCACACGGTGTGTCATCAGGAGCCTGCCTCTCACCTTAGACAATCTACACGACGTGTTTAGTCATAGACGTGATGTGTTAGAAGCAATATATGCACTTCCAATTGAAGTTATCACATCCTCAAATGTCTATCTCTCCTCAAATACTTGATGATAATCAAATCCTATTCTTTTTTTTACCTCCAAAATTTTCCCTATCCAGATCTTAATCGGATTGTTTTGTACATTGGTTTCAGTTATCGATTTTTCTACCGAGTGTTGTTCTGGCAGTGCCACTTATTCTCCTACCAAGTAATATTATGGTAATGTATCTCCTTTTTCTACCGAGTTTTCATTCTTGTAGTCTTTTTGTTTGTTCTTCTCTACATACTACACCTACATTTTACCTTTTCCTTCCCACCCTCCCATCCATCATATGTGCATCTATCCACGTGCAGGGGGTCATATTTTCCTTTTTTTCCCCACCATCTACTCACTCTCTTTGTATTTGGTGTGGGGGGGGGGAATAGAGGAGAGAGAGATAGAGAGGAGGGTATGAAGGGAACATGAGAAAGAGGGTATGAGAAGAGAGATAGAGAGATGAAATGATATTCCATGCTAACTTCATGGAGCTTCATGTTCTTCTGCACATCTATGTTATTGATGTCTTAGTGGTGTGTCATTCCCACTTAGCATCACATTACATTTCAGACAACGTTGAAGGATCTCACAGGTGCAGCATTGACACCAACACTTTTGCATTCATACCACATTATGTGCGCCAAGACGAGAGTTGTTGTGGATAATTGAGGCATGTTTCCCCTTTGGTGTTGATGACGTTCCAGTTGATCACCCGTGCTGCATTGATGGCATTCTAGAGGGTTGATTCTTGATCATTGAAGCTCGTCATCATCATGCTTGTGAATATTTTGCATCTGCAAGGATTTTTCAAGAGTAATTTTCACTGAGATACTTCATCACATCTTCTTAGAGTTACATCTTCTACTTCTACGTGTTGATACGACACCTCAACACCTCACCTAGTGTGTCTGTGCCACATTATGCACATCAGTGGTATTCTGTGCTAATTCCATTTGGCTATGCTTATCAGACAATTTAAAGACACCTCTACTGCTACATCAACATTGCTCCACATTCTTGTCGTGTAATGTATGTGGGATGTGTTGAGAGTGCTTATTCCACTCCACTTTCCCCTCCAGTGAAGATGGCATAGTTGTGATATTTATGATTGTCTTTTTTACATGTTCTTCACTCCAGATCATGCACTTCAAGAGAAAGACCTTCTTCAAAGCTCGAGCTTCTCCAACCTACAGAACATATCTCAAAGAGGCATCATTGTAATATTTTAGTTAGGAAGTATTGTTTAAGGAGGAGTAACAATTTTTGTATGGGGAGTGACACTTCTACCTTTCATTTATAGTTTATTTCTTATCTTTGAATTGAGTCATGTAACTCTAAGTTTGGACATGTGTTCACCCATGCTCCGACTTGAGGGGGAGTGTTAGAATATTATCCTATTTAGTTAATAGGTTAGTTGGTCTATTTTGTACATGGGCATGATTCTCATGGCCCATTATGGATTAGTCACTTCCTTGTGCTTCCTTGTAATTGCCTCCTCTCTTACATATAGAATGGGGGTGTACATATTAAAACAACAACATAATAACACAATCCTATATTATAATAGTAGAAAAGAAATACATTTTGGTAAAATTTCTTCTAATAAAAGATGTTTATATTGTTATTGTATATGTGACCAAATAATTAGTTGAAAACTAAGTTTGTAGGAAGAATCTTTTTTCGATTATTGCCCACAATTTTTGAAGAGGACAAAAGTAGGCAAACTAGAAAATGTTCCCTTTCCTATCACCATGCTAACCAGAGAATAGCTTTACTTTTTTTCACCATACTCCTCTTCATGATTGACCATGTAACAACACAACCTAAAATATCATATGATGTAACCATATCATGATGTTTAGTAGATGGATCATTGTTAACAATGAATTATATTCTTATCATATAGATGTTATAAAAGCATGTATTCTTGTTAATTTTGGTTCTATAATTTGGTTGTCAATTTTGAAATCAAGAATTGGTTATTAGTAAATATACAAGTCTGACTTGATTTACAAGTTATTGCATTACTCTAATATATGCTTTTCTTGGTGGTTATGACTTTAACTTCCCCATACAGACTCAAATTATGAGCATAAATTTGGGTCTTTGAAGGATAATATATACATGGTATCTTTTAGGATATTAATGAAAAAAGGAGTCTTAGTGGTGTATCTAGACTACTTCTTTGGTGATTTTTTCCTAACGCATTATCAGAGCCAAACTTAGTACAACGAAGGCAAATATAATGTACCTCGACTAGTTGGCATATCTAAGTCATTTGATTAACTAGACGAGAATGGATGATTTTTTCATGAGAATTATAGTCATGTGGTACCATATATATCATCATCATCATCTAAGCTTCAATCCCACCTATGTTGGGGTCGGCTACATGGATCATTTGTTTCCATTCAGCTTTATAATGGGTCATATTCTGGTCAAGATGTAGAGATTCAAAATCTCTCTTTATCAGCTCTTATAATGCTAACTTAGGCCTTCCTCTTCTTCTATTAATGGTGGTTGACTCAATAGCATTTCTTCATATAGGCACATTAGTCGTCCCACATTACACATGTCCATATCAACTGAGTCAGACCTCGTACAACTTGTCCTCAATGCTCATCACCCCCGCTTTATTCCTAATATAGTCATTCCTCAAGCAATCTTTTCTAGTCTTCCCACACATCCATATCATCATACACGTTTCATAGATGCTCATCTCGTTGAGACCTTGTTTCTTCACTGCCCAACATTCACTCCCATAGAGCATGGCTGGTTGTATAGTTGTTCTATAAAACTTGCTTTTTATTTTAAGAGTGATCTTCCAATCACATAATACTCTGGTTGCACTCCTCCATCTCAACCATCCTACAGTGATCCTATGACAGACTTCATTTTTGACATCCCCATGTATTTAAATAATAGAACCCAAGTAATAAAATTTATCACATTTTGGTATATCTGCTCCGTCCAACTTGGATTCACCATTCACACTGTGAGATTGGCTGAAATTTCAATGTATATACTCAATTTTGCTCCTATTGATCGCCAAATTTATCATTCAATCCATCTTTAGTTTCATCATTCAATACAATATCATCAACAAATAACATACACCAAGGAATATCATCATGGACATTCTTTATCAACTCATCCATAACAAGAATGAAGAGATATGGTCTGAGTGTGGATCCATGGTGTACCCCAACTGTGATACAAAAAGTTGGTGTCTCTCCTGAGTCTTCGCACTTGCAGTAGAGCTATCATACATGTCATTAATCAAGTCAATGTATTAGATTGGCACATCCTTTTTCTTCAAAACAATTCATAACACTTCCCTGAGTAGATCATCAGCCTTTTCCAAACCAATAAAAACCATATGAAGACCTCTTTTGCTATGTCTATACTTCTCCATGAGCCTCCTTATCAGAAAAATAGAATCTTTTGTTGATCTTCTAGGCATGAAACTAAATTGGTTGTTTGATATTTGATTTATAGATCTTAGCTTCTACTCAATAATCCTCTCCCAAATATTCATTGTGTGACTCATCAACTAGATACCTCTATATTTTTTGCATCTTTGAAGATTACCTTTCTTCTTATCTTGGGGACAATAGTACTATTTCTCCACTCATCCGTCATCTTCTTGGTCTTCATGATCTTGTTAAAGAAATTTGTTAACCACATAACTACTTCTTCCCCCATACTCATCCACACACCAATGGGAATATCATCCAGTCTGCATGCCTTTCTTTCTCATTTTCCTCTTTTTCAAAGCATTCTAACCTCAAATAGTGAAATTCTTTGTGTGTAAATGATATCTCTTGTATTCATGTCACACAAGTCTCTAACATTATTTAGATTGTCTCCATTGAAATTCTTATAGAAGTAGTTTCTTGATTGGTTCTAGATATCATCATCCTTCACCAACACTCTACCATATTTATTGTTGATCTCATGTTATGCCACATAGTGTTAAGATTAGATCCAAGTTCCAAGTTCCCTCCTTCATGAGTTTATCATGGAAAGTCGATTTCTCTTTTCATTTAAGATTCCACCACTTCATCCTTCTATCTTGGTTTCTATTATGCTCCTTTATTGATCTTCATGTCAATATGCAAATCACCAACCTATGTTGGGTCATGAGTTCTTCGCAAGGAATCACTTTACAATTCTTGCATAGTTTACGATCCATTCGTCTCATAAGGAGGTAAGAAATTTGGCTACAATTGTGCCCATTCTTGAAAGTAATCTTATGAGATTCTCTTTTCATGAAATAGGTGTTTGCCAAAATCATATCATATGCAACTGCAAAATCTAATATCCTCTCTCCTTCTCCAATTTTACTGGCATATCCAAAACCACCATGGACTCTCTCATATACAACATTACTACTCCCACAAGGCCATTTAAATTACTCCCTATAATGATCTTCTCATCCCTCATTATTCCCTACATCAATTCATTCATGTCATCCCAAAATTTCTTCATCTTGTGTGTATATATATAAATTATTTCATTGAAATTTTAGTTTTTATTTGGTTTACATTTTTATCCCTTTTTATGGAATATAGACTTCCAAGCCTTTGAGATTCATTGAGGTACTTACTCCATCATCCTTTTAGCTTCCCTACAAATAGTAAAACAATCATGTTTACAATTGAATGTTTTGAGTTTCGTGGGCACGACACGCGCTAGTATAAGTAAGTGCCAGACTACATGTTTGCATAATTTTATATTCATATAACCCATATATGTTCCATTCTACAAGGGATTGACGATCAAAATGAACTAAAGCAAGGTCTGAAGTTTCTTCAAAATATAAGTCAACAGGTGTTGGCCTGCTATAGTAATTTTTTATTTTAGATTACCTTGATTTGGAAGATCATTGATAGTGGTATTTTATCTATTTTAAAAGGAAAAAAATATCTTTAGGAGATATTTCTCTAGGTTCATCCTCATATGATTCATCTTGTGTAAATATATTTATACTTTTTTTATTAAGATTTAATTGTTGCAATCAATTTATGATCTTGTTAGTTGTATCTTTTTTTATCAAACTTAATGGAAGCATTTTTCCCTTATTTGACATCTGTTGAGAGTTTAGTTGGCATGATAATATGGTTATTTATAAGTTAATTTTTCTTAGATGGAAGTATGTATTTGCTTCCTTGTGTATGGATTCAATTCTATCAGTTTGTTTTGTAATGGTTTGGAGGAAAGAATTTATATAATTATTTTGTTGTGTGATACCAACAATATGTTTTTTATTTATGGGTTCTTTTCTAATCTCAGTCATGAGAATAGGAGTGGTTGGTATCTCCTTCTTTAATACCTCTTAGTCATGAAAATAGGAGTGGTTGTTATATCTTCCTTTAATACCCTTATGGGTTTAAAAGAGAATGTGTTGATTCTACTTCATCCTTCAATACGGGTTTTCAAGTTATTGAGGCTTTTCTGATTGCCATATTTTTTGAAAATTTTAAGAATAGTGTGATGTAATT